>OZ007499.1:12194779-12240226 GCA_963931805.1 Microdon myrmicae
ACGCATTGTACAAAGCCTTAAACTAAGTTTTATTATTTTCACTATAAACTTGGTAAATTATATATAAGGATTTAAAATTTTCATTGTGGGATGTATATTTCAGAAAGACTAAAAATATGTAAATTTCAGGTTCAAAAACATGGTGAATTTATAAACTCGTCAAGCCGTCAATGACCACTGTCGATGCGGCAAAGACGCACAATACAAGTGGATTGCCGCGTAACAACACCTCACTTTTGTCGACTGCTAAATCCTGGCCATGGCGTCGGGCGTAAGTATTAGAGCAATTACCCCATTGTGCCACAACAGCAGTAGCAAGAAGCGATTCCAGAACCAGCATTCAAGGTCCACACACCATTGTGTCCTAATTGCAAAGTAACACCAAAAAATATTAGTTTTAAGAAAACGTACAGTGTGCATAATTATATCTTAAGTTCTTCTTGTTACTAGGGAAATGAAAAGGGTAGTCGATTAGTTATAAGAGAGATGCTCTCGTTTATTTAACATCATAACATTTGTTTCATTTCTTTTTTATTCTACCTTTTTTATGAAAACAAAAAGTATAAATATCTACAACTCTCTGTTAAAAATGTTTGTTATTTTTGGGCTGAAGTTTGGATTTTGCATTATGCTGTGAAAAGGGTGTGAATTCTTTCTTTTACATTAGTTGTAAGAGTTGGTTAGGTAAGATTTTATTTAATTCTCGATTGTTGGAACATTAATACTATTATTTTTTTTAATTTAGGATGCAATTTGAGATGCTCTGAAATCTGTGGTCTCACATAGGTAACTACTGCTAAATAAATATAGTCTTCCCTCGGTTCTGTATTTTTTCTGATTAACTTCGTCTGATTTTTTGCTGATCTACTTCGACACTATTAGGACTTCTTTAAAATAAGATGACATGTTAACTAGAAACGGCTATTCTGTTCGATTACTACTACTAGTTATTGTTTTATGAACCTGGAAGTTCATGACCTCACCGACTCGACTCCGCCAGCGTTCCCTGTCCTGTGCCCACCCCTTCTACACTTGACCAGCCGATCCGATCCCCTCAAGGTCAAACCCAACATTGTCCTCCCATCTCCGTCGCGGCCGATTACTTTGAAAAATAGCAACTTGGGTATGTTCTAGGCTCAATTTTCGACAACTGTTTTGCAATATCTTTCAGGGCACTCTTAGTAGCGCATTAGCACTTTATATAAGACTGTGAGTAGCTCATGATTTTGTGGAAATACAATAAATGCAGTAAAGTATCGGTTTAGTTCATCATCATCATCATCATCATCATCATCGGCACTACAACCGGGAACCTTGGGTTTGTTAAATTTTTCATAATGATTTCTTTTTCCGGGCAAGATCATTAGTCTTCGCCAGAGGCTCCTCGACGGGAAATCGAACCCCGGTCTCCCGCGTGACAGGCGGGTATACTAACCCCTATACTATCGAGGAGCCATCGATTTAGTTCACTACACATATTATTGTGGCTGCAATAACCCACTCAAAGATTTTCCTTCGGGGTCCAGACATCTATAAGAAACTTTAAATTAGACTAAATAATTGTAAACGTTGGGGATGATAATTAAATTATTTGTTCTAGGACTTCGGATATTTCCATATAGAACTGAAACTTGTGTTAAAGTATAGAAATTTAGACTACTGGATACTAGCGTGTTTGAAGTGTTCGCTCATGTTTTCTTAAGTTGTATGTTATAATCAGATTTCGCATACTCCTTTAGGTTGGGTAATTCATAATTATATATTCGATATTACACTTCGTGCCATCAATCCTTTATTGGCAGCTTAAAATTTCGTGTATTGTAAAGTTAAAATCGTCTGTTATTATATAAGTTTAAAACGGAGGAAGTTAGAGTCGCCAATACAGACTAATTTTGTTTTTATTTTTGTATAATTTTCTCACATTACACTAAAAAAACGACGTTTCGATCATTGTATTTGATCGTCATCAGGTCAACAAAATGGAAACAGGGAAATTACAATATAAATTAGTTTCACAACAATTTGAAAATAAATTGAACTAAATAAATTAAATAAATAGAATTTACTCTGACAATAAAATTTCGTTGTTTACGTAATACTTACATAATAAATCTTTTTAACGTAATAATTGAATACGTTGATACAATGTCACATCAAAGTCAGTAAAGTCAAACCACATTTTGAACATAAGAGTATACAAAAAAGCAGTTATTATACAAACGAATTCCACGAGTAAGAATACTACGCCTAAAGATGCGGGGGCATATATAAGACTTTGGCTCTTGAGACTGTTGGGATGGTGGAGAGAAGGAGAAGCGTCCTTAGTGTGCAAACAAAACTGTACGTGCTTTCCTTCAGTCCAGGCTTCCATTTCGATTCCGTTTATTTTTCAAGACAATTCGGTTTCCGTTGGCTTCGTTGTTCGTCTGGTGGTCTACCAAGATCCAGGTGTCGTTGCTGATAATGGCTTCCAGTTCAATTTCCATTGCTTGGAGCTATTCTTTGGCGTTTGGCACTTTTAAAGCCTCTTTAGTGGGTACTTCGGCAACTCCAGTAAATTCTACATGGTCGGTTGCGAGTTCGCCGTCGTGCGAGACTTTTTTGGGTCCCCCCTGAGTCCCGTCCGTATTATGCGAGGACGCCATGATCTTCTTTTCGATGCATCCACGCTCCTATTTTGATTCGGATAAGTTAATACTTTGCTACGCAATTTAAAAGAAAAAAATATTAGGCGTACAACTTTGCTTCCGCCGTTTTGTAATAGATGGCTGTAGCGGTAAGTGGTAGTTGAAATAAATAGAGCATAGATGTCATACAATAAGCTTAGGAATTTGTAAACATAACGCCATCGAAATATTAGTCGATTTGTGTCTGCATCATAAAGTTATTCTCGATTAAACATGTCAGCATACGAGCCAAATTCTCGTCATTTGCGGGAGGTTTTAATTTTCTGCTTTAATATGAAGAAATCTGCGGGATTCGTATGCTGCCCGAAAGATGGGAGAAAGTAGTGGCCAGCGATGGACAATACTTTGAATCATAAATGTATAACCAGTTTTTTACAATAAAGCCTCGAATTTCGGAAAAAAACGGCGGAGGCAAAGTTGTACACCTAATATGTCGGGACCTATGGTCCTTTATTAATTTAATAAATGCATTTCTTACATTCTACTCTGACAAAGGATGATCCTTATTATTCTATGAATATTCTGGATAATAATTTGCGCTGACTTGTGTGTCCGAGGTATTTATACTAAAATGCCAAATCTTATCGGGAGCTGCATGGTGCTTATCTCACAGGATTGGTATTACCGCTTCATACAATATTCCTGATCTTATTCTATTTATGGGTATTGCGTTATCTTTTGGGAGTGGCTCTAATATCTCGTAATAACTCTTGGGAGATGTTCGTAGTGAGTCATGTTTTCGACGACGTCTTCTGCCTTAAAGCCGTTTGATAGTGGGAAGTCGATTGTTTTTCCCTTTGTGAGGTTCCTTCATCAATTGGCACAAATTCGATTTGAGCTTGCTTTGATGTGTCGGGGATATAGGTGAACTCCACGTCTCTAGTGATGTCTATTTTACGATCCTCGTTTATCCATATTCTGTAGGTCTTTGAGTACTCCGCATACCCAATGAAAGTACCTTTCTTTGATCGGCATAGGAGTTTTCCTTTGTTTGACTCCCTATTAAGTGAATAAGCTGCATTCGGTATATTTCCGGCTCATTTTTCGTACGGGTTCTACCTCCGAAGGAATTGATTGGACATTTGTTCCGTATATCGATGGCGTTGTTGACTGCTTCTCCCCAAAAATGTGCCTCTAGATTAAATTGTATGAGGGGGCATCTTGCCACCACCACCAGAATTGGATCTTCCGTTCTGCTACTCCGCTCTGCCGTGGGACGTGCGTCGTTGATAGTCTTCGGTGGTTCCGTTTTTCTTCCAAGAAGCATTAAATTCGTGATTTACATATTTTTTACCATTCTCGGATTGAAAGCATTTTGTTTTGCATCCGGTCTGATTTTCAGGGGACGCTTTAATCCCCTTAAAGGCGTTGTGCACTTCACTTTTGCACTGAAACATGCGTTCATTCGTACCATTGCGAACATTCGTCAATGAATGTATCAAAGTATGGTGACACACCGATCGATTCTATAATCATCGACCCGCACACGTCGCTGTGAATCAGGCCCAAAATATCTTCTTTTTTGTCTTTTCCGATTTCTTTGGGGATGGAGGCCTCACAATTTTTGCCAGTATACACGTGTTGCATTTGAATGCTTGTTTGGAATTGTTAACATTCATTCCACGCACGGCGTCGTACAGATGGCTTGCCAAAAAATCCTTGATGTTTAAATGATCCATCCTGCGATATCATCTGCCTGTTGCATTTGTTTGTTGCATTTGTTCGTTTGATGGGAGTGCTGACGCAGACATGTATGTGTCTTCGTTTTCCTTCAACAGGTATAGTCTGTCGACACAGACTGCTTCCAACCGGACTGACCATCTTTGCCGAATATCACTGTGTACCCTCCATCTGTGATTTTGCTAACGGAAAGTAGATTGGTGCGCAAGCCGGGCACGTGTAGGAAATTCTCCAATTTCAGGTGTCTTATTAGGCACTTCAAATCGATGCTTAAATATATGTCGCCTTTTGGCGTTTGCGACGGGAGTGAAGAACGAGTGACTCACACCGACAGCTTGACAGTTAGAATCACTAAAAGATTGGACCAATGCCCAACATATCAGGCCACTGCCGCGTGTACGAATTCGATTTCTACACTCAAGTACTCAACTGGTGTAGAATTGCTATGTAATTTATTGGTATACGGCTGATGCTTTTCCTTATTCAATTTTTGTTTTGTGTTCTTCTTCACTTTTTGCTTGTGTACTGTGTGTGTATCCCTTACATATGCCACACTACTCCCTCCTCAGTAACTTTGTTACGATCAACTTCGTGTGCGAACGACGGGGAGAGGAGGGAGTGAGCGAGAGAACCTCGGAGCAGGAGAGTGAGCCGGTGCTCTGTGCAGAAGTCGCGACTGTAGTAGTATAATCCTGTCTACTTATGGGAGATTATGTGCTGTTTGTACACAGATCACGTCGGGGTCACCAATTATAGCGTTTAGCAAGGATAGTGGAATTGGGCCCACGCGTCTGTGGATACGTTGGGTTGAGGACACCGGTATGCATGGCTCCTTTAGCTGTGTGAAAAGGTATTTAACCCCACCGTGATTTATGAGGTTCGCATAGCATCTTCCTGTGATTTTTGTCAACAAGCTTCTGGCAAGGTTCAGTTTTCCTGATCCCATCTTTGCGTATTTCGCGAATTTGCCTTCGTGGCTGCACATATGTGCTGTGCATCCACTATCCAAACACCATCCTTTGCTAGGTGTGGAGTCGAGGGCTTCTATTTCTAGCACTCACCTTTTCTGGAAAGAGTTAGTGTTCACTTATTCATAACAGGTCAATTGAAAAGTCCCCGGCCTGACACATCGATGGTGGCACTAGAATTAAATCCATATGATTTGTAGTTAGCCATAACCTTCAAAAGACGCGTGTATAAATTTGACAGATGTCGGATCATTAGTTTGTGAAATATAGTATTTTGAGTGAAGTAACTCAAAATAGGCCTCAGTTTCGGCGATCACCTCTTCATTCGACGAAAATTTCCTCCCAGCGAGCATTCTTTTGAGATCCGAGAACAGGAAATAGTCGCTGGGGGCCAGATCTGGAGAATACGGTGGATGCGGAAGCAATTCGAAGCCCAATTCATTGATTTTTGCCATCGTTTTCACTGACTTGTGACACGGTGCATTGTCTTGGTGAAGCAGCACTTTCTTTTTCCTCAAATGCGGTCGTTTTTCGGCGATTTCGTCCTTCAAACGGTCCAATAACGCTGTGTAATAGTCGCTGTTGATGGTCCTTCATAATGGCCATAACCTTGCCAGCCGACTGTTGCGTTTTTCCGCGCTTAGGGGCGGGTTTATCGTGTGCAGTCCACTCGGATGACTGTCGATTGGACTTCGGAGTGAAATGATGGAGCCATGTTTCATCCATTGTCACATATCGACGCAAAAACTCGGGTTGATCATCTCCAAACACTGCTCCGAATCATCAACTCGTCGTTGTTTTTGGTCAAAAGTGAGCTCGCGCGGCACCCACTTTGCACAGAGCTTTCTCATACCCAAATATTCGTGAATGATATGATGTACACGTTGAGTTGATATCTTTAGAGTGCCTGCTATTTCATTCAATTTCAATTTACGGTCATTCAAAATCATTTTGTGAATTTTTCGAATGTTTTCTTCGGTAATAACCTCTTTTGGGCGTCCGCTGCGTTCACCGTCTTCGGTGCTCATTTCACCACGTCTAAACTTAGCATTCCAATCCTTGATGGTTGATTTTCCTGGGGCGGTGTCTGGAAACTCGTCACCAAGCCAAGTTTTTGCTTCAACTGTATTTTTTTCCCTTCAAAAAGCAATATTTTATCAACACGCGAAATTCCTTTTTATCCATTTTTTTCACAATAACAGAAAGTTGCTTCACTCAAAATACTATAATTCACAAACTAATGATCCGACATCTTTCAAATTTATACACGCGTCTTTTGAAGGTTAGGGCTAACTACAAATCATATGGATTTAATTCTAGTGCCGCCATATATGTGTCAGGCCGGGGACTTTTCAATTGACCCGTTAATTTAGTTTAATTATGGCCAGATATTAATCTTTTTTTCACAATCTATCCTAAATATTACACTTAATAGCACTCGAAAATAACAATACCCTTGTTTGGAATAGCACAGAAAGCAAATTCAACACGTTGTTGCAATACGAATGACGTACAAAATGTAACAGAGATCGATAAGTTTATGACGGATGGGAGTTATTGTATATATACAGAAAGGTGCTATCTACTGTTATCTAGCAACGAGATGAGTGCATAAAAAGAAAAAGAAAATTAAGCCAAGTATGGTATACAATCCGCTGATAAATGTCAAGGCATCATCGACCCAGTGAAGCCGGCCCAATATGATTTCCTTCTTAGTATCCCTAAATTTTTGTAGTTAGAGATCACTGCAACATCACGCAGAAACTATCAATAGATTACCCTGTGGTGGTTCTACTAGACACAAATATACACACAATTGTAGTAAAGAACACCACGCCAGAGGAATGTGGTATAAAAATATTCACTTTATTAATTAAAAAATATTCACTTTATTAATTCATCTTAGAACTAACTATTAATTCGAGCCGACAATTTATCACAAACGGTATTTTTATTTCCACATGTACCTGCCTATCAAAGTGTCCTGCTCTGATTGCCTGTAAATTATAAGACTAAAAATTCGGCCTGTCTCCATTGTCACGATGTGGATGTGAACTATAAGACTAAACAAAATTCGGCCTGTCTCCATTGTCGCGATGTGACTGTGAACTATAAGTTTATCTCAAACTCACCTCCGTTTTTTCCGTTTCACAAGAGTATACAAAAAAAAAAAAAACAAATGTAAGGCCTTTGGACGATCCAAGTTTAAGCCCGTGGACTTCCAATAATTCCGGCGGTGTATTATTGAAACGGCGACTTCGGGCTCTTAATTGCGTAATTAAAAAATGCCCTTCCCACTTTAAAGCCACGGGCTGTTCTCTGTTTCTTTTCAAGTACATTTACTTGATTGTTTTCTTTCGACTTCCTTTTGGAGTGTACTTTTGAATGGGGAGAATGTAGGTTGTTAGTTTGTAGAACGTTGTTTGCAGATCACTTTACGAATATTACTAGTTACAATAGTTCGATTGAGTCAATGATCAGAGAGATCGTGATTCCACAACCAGAGCCCGTTGTGCTGTGCCCATATAAAGCACTACTAACACCAAATATAGGTTAAAAATGAAGATTCCTAGTTTCTCTCAATGAAAAATCCGATAAGATATATGCGAAATTAGAATCCGATTTTGATTACTGGCCAAAGATATACCCCGAGTATTGTCAATAAGGAAAAAACGTCCGTAGTATGATAAATTTATATATAGAAAATGATAAATAACTGCTGCACTTTACTACGGAAAACTTCTTACAAACTGATCGTCTGATACAGACCCCCGGGTTGTAGCCTCTCTATTCCATATTTTTCTAACGCATTTGTTCTCTCGAACACTAGTGATGAGAGGAAGCCGTTTACGTTTGAGGGCTATACCTTCAGTTATACGGAAGAATGGCCGAATTTTGCCAAACGGAGGTGTGTTGACCTCGGTTGTTACCGCATAGGATCGCATGTTAATCAGGCAAACTGTATTTTCCTGTTTGCCTTTGCAATCGATGTTGGTAGGTGGTAATCCAGGCACCTCCAAAATAACGCCAACACGTGTTTATTTATATTATTTTGTATTATCGTTATTTTGGTTTTGATTACGTTTTTTATTTTTGTTTCCCGTAGAACGAATGTGTTAGGGGGTTACTTTGTGGGTTATGTTTTTACCTGTGCGTCAACACAGTACGCGGGTTCCGTAAAAACACCACGGATTGTTCGCAGTCAATTATCACCCGAAGAATGGGAAGAAGGAAAAAAGAAACACAGGATACCAATGAAAACTGAGCCGATGAACACTGACCTCCACACTCGAGTTCCTAGAGACTGTGCTCTACAGAGAAATTTCAAGTAAAAACGCAGACGATGTTGTGTTGAAAGATCTTTTATTTTTATTGTTTCTTTGATGTAAACATTAAACGCTTGTCTTAATTAATCGTCAATTTGTATTCGTTAAAGTCTAACACTTTGGTTGTTTGTAAGTACACATCAATCGCACTTATTTATTAAATAGTAACACAACAATCACTGAGATATAATCGCATTGCTTGGACATTAGCTTTAACTGGTTCTTTATTAAATAACAAGTTTAACATGCGCTGGACTCGCGTACGACAACTCAGAAGCGTTGAAATGCTCGGCCCGTGTGCTCCGCTTGGGGGTTGAAATCTGACTCCTCTTTTCTACTCGGCAAGCAACGTCCCCGGTACGTGTGCTTGTTTCGGCGTTTACGATCTGACTCGTCGCTATCGGTTGTGTTTAATTCACTGCCGCGGTTATTGCTCCGTCGACCCACCCAGTCATAATCGAGATCGGCTTCCCTTGAATGGTCAGAGAGAAACTTGGAATTTCACTTTCATGCAGGAGCCAATGAAGAGACAGCGAGAGAGTTCTCGCTGGAAGGGTTCCGGTGCATGGGTATACGCAATTGCATCGGAGATTGGATGCAAAGAAGGGAATTCAACCACTCAGCTGAGGAAATAAATGGTCGCTCGGTAGTGACCGAAAAAGTTTGCTATGTTTAAACTAGCGATTCGTTGATGATAGGGAATGTTGCCGTGCAGGCCGAAATCGTTTCTTCTGTTTACGTTGTGTATACAGAAGCATTCTGTTTCGATAGCCAGCATGAGAATCGTGGCTTTCGTTGTTTAGACAACGAATCATTAGACATGACCGATGCGGTGATCGATCCTCGATAAGGCGACGGATTATGTAGCTGTTTTTTTCTGTGACGTTAGGTCAACAGAAAATTGGTTCACCATGGCCAGGGCTGGGATGAAGATTTATTTGTTATATAAAAACATATCGTGGGACACGATAGTTGGTATGATTGTTTGGGATAACAATCATGGTCGTGTTCAACTCAATGATCGATTATCGGCATAGGCGATCGATCATCGGAAATCTGGCTTGCAGATATGGAAGCAGACGAGTTGTGCGACGTGTCTTTTTGGACCAACGGATTGTTGGAACAAGAAGACACAGGAGGATCGGTGTATGTTTGATTGGCATGTTGCCGCCCAGAGGAACCGATCAGGTTCCTACTGATTCATGTAAAATGAACCGAAATGGTTTGGTTGATATGCTTTCGTATGATGCTATGGGAAGATGATGATCTTGTCGTGGGCTTATTTTTCAGGTATGATATTGAAAGGGTAGCTTAACGCTGCTCGATTGTGGTAAGCAAAATGGCTTTTTTGGGTGTGGAAAGGCGGGTTGACTTAAAGAAAATGGGTGGTTCTTTGGGCATGCTTAAAGAACCGCCACAACTTCGTATCCTAGTGCCGTTTACCAGAACAAGCAATCACAGCTTACAGACTGAAGACATCCACGCACTCACATGACGTATCTCTGAATCAGGCTCCTCACTATTTTCCCAAACGCTAAAGCTTCTCATAGTGAACCAGGACTTTACATCACTTCTCCAGAAAAAGGGCGTGTCTTGTGAAGTAAATGTTGATAAATGCAAGGTACGCACTCTGCCGCTCTGTACGAATTAATGGTACTATCGCTCCATAGAAGTTGTTCGTAACATAGTTACTGGTGAGGGAGAATGATATATCAGACAGATTACACAATCATAGTAAAGAAGAGAGCACTAAAAGAGAATCGAAGAAAAAATTATCGGAGTCATGTACCAAAGCATTAGGGTAGCAATTTGCATCTTAAACAGCGAGCTTAGATATCCTTGGGGTACGTGCGCGCGTGGTCTGATGTGTCTATACTGTGTGTGTTCGAATCACGTTATTTACTATTTCGCAAAACATTATCATTATCACTCCTCCTCCGTCAACCCTATACATATAGCGCAATGGGTTGAAATTTATTCATATTGAATTTATTCTCAATTTGAGATTGATTGGAACAAATTTGCTCGAAAGTTCGAAGGTGTAAGCTCGTTTCTTGAATAAGGGTGTAGTTTTACTTTTATCATCATCGGCACTACAACAGGGATCCGGTCTTGGCCTTATTCAACAGTTATTTGATGGCGTCTCGGGGCGCCCACTCGGCGCTATAGGTTCGCCTCTCCTGAGAGGTCTAATAAAAAAAAATTAAAAAACAAAAAAAAGATCCGAGGCTTGTTTAATCTTCCATAATAGTTTGTTTTTCCGGCCTTGCGCCAAACTTTTACTTTTATGTCATCCCTATAATAGGCGTTAAACGTTTACTCTTTACCAAAAGAGTCGCCAGATTTACGCCTGTCACTGTGCTCGAGAAATACAGGTGAGTGCAGAATATATCAGTTGAATGTTTGCATATCAAAATCTAAAATTTTATTTAAATATTAGGTCAAAGAAAAAGTTGTCGGTGCTTTTTAGCAAATTTTACCACAAGTTTTGCTGACAAAAGCTGTGCAATTCATCCAAATGCTGCTCATGGTGTTCGTATATCTAAGCAAGTGGATATCTCTGTAGTGGACATAGGTGGGGTGGTAGTTATACTCAACCATTATTCACTTTGTAAATTCTTTTTCTTTTTTAAATTTAATGACAATTTCATTTGAACACATATTGGTTATTGTCTTTGAAATGCTGA
This sequence comes from Microdon myrmicae, assembly GCA_963931805.1. NCBI lineage: Eukaryota > Metazoa > Arthropoda > Insecta > Diptera > Syrphidae > Microdon > Microdon myrmicae. The sequence goes on from OZ007499.1 coordinate 12,206,128, forward strand.
GGCAAGTTTTTTCCAGTTTTTTATTTAAAGGCAATTCTATGCCAACTTGAGAGTGGTGTAGAGAGTAGATCATAAGATTATCTGACGGTAGAAATGGTTGATGTCACGAGCATACATTAAACCACCCACGTTTCCTTAATTTTTTAGCGCTAACCAAAAATTGGTATGAGCCTTGTCATTGTGAAGCACAATACATTTCGTGTTCGTCAATTAATGCATTTTTTTCAAATTCTTTCTCCGATCGCATTAATTTATGAAAGGAGAGATTTGTACCAAATAATTGTCTCAATCTGAATCCAATTGCATGCCTGCTATACGCCGTTTACCTTTATGCAGTTAATTTCGGTTTTTTTTTTTTTTTTTTTTTTTTAAACTGACTAAAATAGAATTTTCCTATAAATAAAATACAGATGAAATAAAGTTTAACTATAAGAACATAATTGGATGTATTCTAACCGGTAAACAAATTTTTTTTACCTATTTCGATAAACTGGAATTACACCTGCTCGGTATACCGAGTGATTGTGAAGGCGAACACGTTATTATTGCTCAATATAAGAGGCATTCCATTCCATTTGTCAAGGGTCCACATTGATCCGAAACGACGTATTATAGGGCTGAGAGTAATCAGGGTTTCTTGATTTGAGTTGAAGTCCGGATTTATTTTATTCAAAATCAAATTATACATCAAAGGAAGGCGAGTTACACCACGGCCGAGAGAGAGACATTAGGAATCGGTGGAACGGTGTTAGAACAACCTGCGGATTCGATCTCGACCTGTAAAGAGACATTGTTAAATCGAAGGGCTGACTTTACCCACCATTTCGGCTCTATGAATTGAGGTAGTTTTGATATCGTCGGTTTGGTCACTATGAGTAGTTTCATTAGAACGACGTTGTTCCTCATGTGTATCATTTTATCGATTAGTTTCCATAGTAATGGTTCGCCTTGGCAAGGATGGGGGGAGGCGTGTGGTAAGATCTTCAGAGAAAAAGACCTGCTTCCCTTTTTAAGGAGTTAGTACTTTCGATTACAACCTTGACTGGTTTAAGATTGACATACCTAGGTTGGGAAACAAGTTTGATTTCAACGAAGTTGTGTTTACAAGAATAGGAGGAGCGATCTATTTTCGTCCAGTTTACGCAAAAAAATTATCGCGTATGATCATTTTTCGTTACTTCTAAGTATACACTTCAAGAATGCTAGCCATATCTGTGAAATTTTCAAGTAGAAGAAAGGAGGGTTTCGCAACTTTCGGGGGTTAGTGTAAAATGTACTGAAGGAGAGTGGGCTTGAGCAATTGACTGAACCTGAGAGAAGACGGTGGGTGCAGAGGATATCGGCATGAATACTGCGATCCTCAAGCGTGTGAAGGTTAATCAAACGGAGACGGCTGGTGTATGGAGGTAGAGTCAGAGGATTTTCCCAATTCAATCCTCAGAGGGCAAAACGCAAGTAACGACCTAGAACGCTTTCGATCTTGCGAATGAGAAACGATGGTTTCATACCATCGATGCCCGATCGCAACTACCTGAATTTATATTAGTGATTCGGTAGTGCTTCCTTGTTTTCCGCTTTGTCCAGCCATTTACCATACATAATGTTCCCCGGGAGTTTCGATTTTATCCAGAAGGCGTATGGGATAATAGGATGATGGACTACCCGGTGGTTTATTCTTTTCCTTTAGTAATAATACCAAGTACTGCACTTTCCCTGCATCGATAAATGTTTCTCCTTGTAGGCATTTGGTCTCATTCTAAGCGCAGCTTTAATACCTTGTGGGGGTTCTCCATATTACGCCGAGAACCAACCCACAATTACAACCCAATTTCGCCCGCTAACCGCGCACCACGTCAACCCCAATCCCATTTGATGGCCTATTTCACCTGTAAAAAGGTACCCACCCAAAGGACGCATAACCTGAATTCATTCTTCTATGCAGATAATGCATACCCGAATTCAGCCCTTTTATGCCATACGGCGACATACATTTCGTAAATCACATGAGATTTCCATCGGAAATCAGGAATCCCATGTCTGGTTAGCAACAGCAAAGTTTGGGCAAGCGACGCTGTCGCTACATAGCGAAACGGCTTGGGTTATCGAATTCCTTTAGTTTGTTCTCACGCTGATATTTTCCCAAGCCATCGCGGCGTCCTTTGACCTGCGCCAGACACGGCTATTCGCTGGGGATCAATAAACTCAGTAGTCAGGTGAAGAGTATAAGAAATATACTTTTCAACCTACCCCATTTCCCCTTCTCGGAGTGCATTCGGTCCTGCACTCTGAGAGCAATCAAATAACTGGGTCATGCGGTCACCACTTGGTTTTGCTTTCGTTGCCGGCGAAAGCAAATCAAACCTGAGATCATCACGCTCTCCTTTTCGGTTCTCCCATTCTCCCCAGGTTCATTGACTGTGGGTAAATTCGCAAGAGCTTATTCACCTTGATGGGCGGGGAAATGGGAGAATGCAGATGAGTGTGCGATCACCATTGGTTGATCGTGTGGGATAAGAGAGTTCCGAATTGAGCTACCCAGTCAGTCGTCTTTCAACCAGGCAAGTGCACACAACACTGAGTCAAGTATCATCCCTCGCGGAGTAAAATCGTTTTCCATCCCACGTCGAGTGCGCACACGTCACCAAGAGTCGAGTTAGTATCACCAGGAGTTAAAGTCATGTATAGTCTCATTGTCGCGCTATAATATATTATTTCACTTACATACATACCTGTGATTTCTTTGATTTTCGATTCTCAATAATAAGAAGTTAGAAAATAGTTTTTTTTTCTCTTTTCGGAAACCTTTCCAAAAGTGATAACAAAATCCATAAAAAGAAAATCGAATGATAAATATTTGTGTTACTTTATCCATTCGAACAAATTATAATAAACAATTTCTTGAATTTTATTTTACACTCTTTTGCGGATTCATGGATAATTTTGTGGACGTGTGTTCGGCGGAACAAGTGTAGGGGATCTAGTGAATCAGTTCCCGTGCCGGCACACCTACTTTAAACCCCTCACAAGCTTTATTTGGGAGAATTCTTGCTACGTGATCTTTTGCATGCACTCTACATCTCTTACAATTACCGAATTGTGATGACTTAGGTGTCAGAACTTATGACTATGTTCCACTCGGTGTCGAATTTTCGAAGAAAGAGATGTTCAATTTTTGAGCGCATCATATTGAGACAAGCTAATCGTGGTTCTTTATGTTCTTTTAGTGTTGCCATGGCCATTTTGTAAGCTGTATCCCAAAACTACCCCGACTCCTCCCAGATTTTTTTAAACCTGTTGTTTTATGTGGCCATCGTTAGGTTACGCCTTGACTTTGTAAGTTATTCTTATATAATTGAGACGGTGCGTAAAAAAATGTAATACAAAAGTGAGGAGGCGGCCCCAAATTTTTGTATAAAGCCGAGGGAGCGCGTGTGCGCCAATAGCGTTCTCGATACTTCGGCACTTCATCATTATCATCATCGGCACTACAACCGGCAACCGGTCTTATTTAGCAAGTCCTGAGACTTGTTAAATTTTCCATAATGATTTGTCTTTTTTTCTGGGCAAGGTCATTAGTCTTGCGCCAGAGGCTCCCCGACGGGGAATCGAACCCCGGTCTCCCGCATGACAGGCGGGTATACTAACCACTATACTATCGCGGAGTTCGACACTTACTGTAACAAAAAAAAAAACACCATCCTCTCCCGTTACCTACCTGGCTCCCTGGTACCGTTGTCTCGGCGAAGAAATTCGGCCACGATCAACTCCGAAACTGTTCGAGTTTTGCGGTCGTCGCCGAATAGAGCTGGGTTTATACACCGGCTATGTTAATTTGTTAAAACTTCTTAGACCATTTCATGTATGTTTAAAAGCGTTTAAATTAAAATGCTTAATTTATTTTGTAAATGTTTTTATTTAGTATATTTGTAAATCACAATGTACGTGGTGTTTGTATTTATTTAATTTTAGTATAATTGTAATTGTTAAGTATGCCGGCCAATTTCTTATTCCTTTCTCGCCGAGACAAGGGCGGTGGGGGAAAGTCACCACGTAACATGATTAAGGCACTCTTGGAAATCAACTCTTACTTTAAATCTTTGCATCCGTCGACCAGATTGTAAACACTGTCTGTCGAGTAGCGTGTTCTTTCCTGACCGTGAGTATCCATCTTGCTGTATTTACAATCACTATTAAATAGTGAACTATTTGTGTTCCGCTCCCTTCTTATGTTGTGTTGCAGTCCTTAACATCGAAGGAATCTTCGTCAAACGTGCTGTTCTCCCATTTACATTTTCGCACGCTGTGAATTCAAACATAGTTCTGTCTTGCATTGAAGACGTTGCAATTTCGTCCAATTATGTTTCTTCTTAGGTAATTTCTCTTGCAGGTCTTTTACAACCAATTTTAACCAAAATTATTCTTCAGGTTGATTATAGATTAAATCACATTTTATGCTGGAAAGAAGAAGTATAATGTAATTAACCCCCCTTACGTTTGTTTTGCCATCAGTTGGTTCCTAAGTTACTAGAATTTATTAGGGCGCTATGACTTTGCATCAATAATTTTTACAAGCCTTTCTTAAAAGCAATACAGTTATGATAAAAACATGTCAATGTCTCTTCAGGGTGTTTATAGATTAAAACACATTTCATGTTGGAAAGAAGAAGTATAATGTAACTAACCACCCTTATACGAGTGTTAAGATAGTTTGTTTTCCAGTCAGTTGGTTCTTCAGGCCAATAACCTTGTCCGGAAAAACAAATTATTATGGACAATTCATTAAATTTTACTTGATACATAAGGCCAAGGCCGGATCCCGGTTATGCCCAATACGTTTTTTAAAATCAATTCCTGTGACAATGTATGTCATATTCTATAATGGAAACGAATTCCTTATTAAGTCACGTATTACATTTAGAACGGCCATTACATATTACATTGTATATAAATGGCCTTGCACGTTCCATATATATTTGTCACTATACCGTTGTGGTCATCTTTAATTTATTTGTCAATAATTCGAGAAAAAAAAGTATATTGAATGGAAAATAGTTTGCTCAAATATTCTTCGAATAGATGTGAGAAGGTCTATGAATTTCAATTTTTGATTAAGAGAAATTTGTTATCATGACGTAGATTTTTCTGTAAGTCGTTATAAGACAAACTTATCAGTCAGGTAAATCTTTCATATACCTAGTCTTCCAAAAACATTGGTGTTTGAGGTACGTCGATTATACGTTCAATAACCTGCATCCTTCGCCTCTATTCCTTCAACTAAAACAAATGCATTTAATACATTCAAATCGAGATCCAAATATATGTATTCATATCATTTACAATTACACCCAGCCCATTTCATCCAAATTGTAGGTACCTAAAACAACTATTTGTTTAGAAAATATATTATAAATATTATTTTTAAAAAATTAAATGATAGTATGTTGAAAAATGCATGTAAAATATTTAGTTATGCGCAGAACTGCATTATTTGGACCAAGAACGCATGAAAAAAAAAAACTCAAAGGAACAAAAATATTTTAATAAAATCGGGAAAAAAATCTTAAGACTTTTGTAACCCAAAACGGGCGATATTTTTTTGTAAAGCGCTAGTATAAGAATGAAAAAGAAACATTCGTGGAATAAAGAAGATTTTATTAAAATGTCCAATATTATGAGAAGCTTTCAAAAACATGTAAATTACTATACAAAATGTAAATTAATTTGTACAGGGTTTTTAAAAGTACCAAGTAACTCAAGTGCTCTATATATATTCGTAGAAAATTTATGTGTTTATAACAAAGAACATTAAAAAATGATCAGATTTTCTTGTAACTTAATAGTAAACTTTACATTAATGTAGGTGCATTTTACATTAAATTCGGTTAGGATGCTACATCAAATTCACCTAAATAAATATTTATGGACTAAATCATACGCGGCAATTGGACGCAGAAGTGTAATAAAATTCTTTATTGTCCGAAATTACTTTTAAATTATATTCGTTTTTACCTTATATCGGAATTTATTAACGCGAGTGACATTTTTTAAATTTATTCATAAAGTTCTATTGTGAATGGATCAAGTGGAATGACAAAATATATCCTACACTTTTAATATGTAGTAAATCAATATACATACAAGAAATAAAAAGTAATATATTTTAAAATGAAGTGCTGTCTATATAAATTATATTCTTTTTTTCTTCAGTTGTTTTACAACTCGGTAAAGTTTATGCTTACAATATTGTTTAAGGGGGTATTCTGGTCTAGACGCACGAATTTAACGGAATTTTTGAAGTGCTGTAAAAAAAAGCAATCAATATTTTTTTATAGGATGTTTATTAATATTTCAAGAATACAGTAAAAATAATTGAAAGTCAAAATTCAAAATTCAAAAAGTTAGCAGCTGATGAAGTGGGGGATCTCACAAAGTTGGCACGCGACCATACCCACGATTCAACCCTCCTAGCAATCTGAAAAAAAGGGATTATTAATTTACAGAAATGCCTCTATCGTTGGAACTAAAATAAAGTTGAAAACAAAATGGCGAGTGCTTGAAAAAAAAATTTATTTTTGTACCACTTTTTTTTTGTTTTTCGAATTTTAAAAATATAGTTCACATTGAAATTTGGGGGTGAGGATAGTTCATGCAATAGAAAATCCTATAAAGAAGACATATACTAAATTTGAAGTAAATCGGTTCAGTGGAACTTGAGAAATCGTGGGTATTGTTTTAAAAAAGACAGTTTCGAGAAAAACGCGTTTAAAGTTTCACGTAAAGTTTCTCGCGGTCTAAGTCATGAAATGATATTTTAGGCTTACGTTTATTCAATCTGCCATTACTGCCGCATACATTGGACCTTCCTCGACTTCGAAATAAGCATCTTTCGCGCTTCTCTCTTCCAACCGAGCAGTTCTGGCCTCCTTTGATGCGTTAGACGCTCGTATCCCTGAGCGGTCAATCCGGGCATTGTCTCGTTTCCCAGCGAATGAATAAGCTTCTGGACCAATTTTGACTCCCATAAGCATCATTATTTTTAAAAGAGGAATGTAGCCTTCATTGAATATGCAAACAGCAATAAACGCAGCAATTTCAATGACGTGAGTTACGAAATGAATATGTTTCGGCGCGAAAGTCCAAATCAAAGAGTTTAGAGACTCATTATTATTTTGAGTTTCTGAGCCTAACCATCCAGTCAATAACTCCTCCGATGATAAACTCTCGTAAATCGGCTTCATAATATCCAATACCTTCGCATATAGAGGAGGATTTTCGTGGTCAAACTCCTGTAATGTACATTCAAATAATTTGAATTTTCTAAAATCCTCTTAAAGACATATTCTTAGAGGGTTAAGCTTTGAAAATATAAAAGAAAATGATTTTTTTTCAAATTTCTAGATCAGAATACCCCCTTAAATTAATAATATATATACGCTCCTTTTTTGATAGCACAAGCACGCTAAAGAGATTGTTAATGCCTTCAATTGCTTGCTACCCACAAATGTCAATGCAAAGTGCGGGTGCAAATATAATATCAAGTAGATGCATCACTAACTAAATTGAGAGAAGAAAGGTTAGGTGGATAGATAGATAGTAAACGTAAAAACAACTAGCTAAGGGGTCTTTGGGGTTCTTTTTTATTTTACTATTATTTATTGATCTGTGTGATCACTATTTTACTTTTTTACTATTATTTACAGTTCTCACTCACTCCGCTACGCGACTGTCCCCTGCTCCGCATACGTTCTCTCCACGCTTTCGGACCTGATCCGATTTCCTGACCCGAATTACATTGCCCTCCCATCTCCAATCGCGGCATTCCCATAGGTTTTTTCCCATTGATCTTCCGTCAAGAATTCTACGGACTGTTTTTGCATTGCTAATTCTCGCTACATGCCCGGGCAATCTTAGTCTTCACGACCTGATTGTTTGTTTGAGGTATAGCTCTCCCAATTCACGATTGTGAAGTTTCCTCCATTCTTCCGCATTCTCGTCATATTTAGTGCCAAAGATACTTCTCAAAGCTTTATACTCGAATATGCGGAATCTGTCCTCTTCTCGTTTTGTAAGCACCAATGCCTTGCATCTGTAAAAAAAACACGGGGCGTGATTATTATATGTAAATACTGAGCTTTATATTACGCGATAGCAGTCTCGATTTTAGCAATTAGCTAATTGCGTACCAACTAGCATTGCCGGAATGAAAACTTTTGTCTGTTTCCTGGATATTTAAGCTCTTTAACGTTCTCAAATATTTGTCCCATGATTTTTATGTGTGTTCCTTGAGGTTCTGTTTATCTTGTCTTCGTTGATTTCCAGCCCCATATTTGCTGCCGCTGATATGACGATTTCACTGTTTTAACCTACAGTTTCCAGATGATCGCCCAAAACAGCGATGTCATTCGCATGTACTTTTGTGACACCGTTCAGGGATAATACTGCCATGCAAAGTTGAGTACAAATCAGTTTTTTCCACACCAAGTCGAGAAGTTTTCAAGGTCTAATTGCAGCAGTGCAGAATCAAGTGGTGACTCGATTTTGTATAACTAGTGTCATCAGCGTATAAAGACAAGCAGGCACGCTTAATAATATTATCATGTCATTAGTATAGTAACATTAGTATTTATTAGCTGCGCCATTGCTCCCTGTCCTGTGCAGTCTGCTTCCATGCTTGACCATCTGATCCGATCACCTCAAGGTCAAACCTTAAATTGTCCCCCCATCTTCATTGCGGCCGTCCTATCGGTCTCTTTGCCGTTGGTCTTTCGTCAAGAATTCTACGCACGGTCCTGTCGTTGCTCATTCGCGCCACATGTTCAGTCCATATTAATCTTCGCGACCTGATTACTCTCACTATTGTAGGTTTGCGGTAAAGCTCTTTCAATTCCTGGTGTGGAGTTCCTCTATTGGCCTGCCTCTTCATCATATTTACCGCTCGTTCCGATCCAGCAAAAAAAGACACGATTAATAAAACGTTACCCGGGAGACCGGGGTTCGATTCCCCGTCGGGGAGCCTCTGGCGCAAGACTAATGACCTTGCCCAGACAAAATAAATCATTATGGACAATTTAACAAGCCTTAGGACTTGCTAAATAAGGCCAAGACTGGCCCCGGTTGTAGTGCCGATGATGATGATGAATAAAACGTTATAAAATTGTGATTTTATTATGGTGGATGACTATCTCACCTGAGTTTCTTGTGATTTTACAATAACGACCTTAATACAATTCAAGTAGTTCTTTATACGTTAAAATTCTTTAACCTCCGGTTTTCAGTAGAATGTTTTCCGTTCCTTTTTTGCGGCAACTTCTCGTCACAACCGTGCCTTTGCTTGAAAACTCAGAATACCAGTTGGCAACGGTCCCTCTTTGCCTCTTCTTGCTGTGTTTTCCGTTGCCTGAGATTGTTCTTGAGTCTCAGAGCAGATAACTGATGTGAAAAGCTCAGCTCGAATCGCAACTTTATCAGAGCAAGCTTTCTGTTGCATACCCTTAAGCGAGAGATACCACTTGCGCCGTCAACTGATCTATTTAAATTCTGTTGTTGACAATGTTATCGATATATACTAGGGTTATGTCATTGCCTGTGTTGTGTTTTATTTGATTCTCATGTTGCATTTGCAACAACCGCCAAATATACTCCTTAAAACCTCATCCTCATATACACGGAATTTGTTTTCTTCCCGTTTTGTGAGAACCTATGTTTCGCATCCGTATAGAACAATCGGCATGATTATGTCATTAGTGGCAAGTATAAATAGGACAGGGCCCAGGTGGCTTCATCGAGAGACCCCAGAGGCAGGATGGAGTGTGTTGGATGTCATGAATCTGAACCGAACGATAAACTCTATCCTTTAGATAGGAAGAAATCCATTTCAGCAGACTAGGTTCGAAGCCAAGGGTGGATAATTTAAAGAGGATAAGATTGTGGGAGATTTTATCAAATGCTTTACTGAGGTCAGTTGAGAGAGACTGTAAAAGAGGTGAACTCACCAAGATTAGTTGTAGTTGATCGGCCATTGAGAAACCCTTGTTGCCATGGTGACATTAAAGATTTCCAGCGAAAACTAAGAGATTCTCATAGACTGCTTTCGAGAATCTTGGGTAACTGGGAGAGTTTAGCAATGGGGCGGTAGTTTGCGACATCTTTTTTGGGTCCCTTCTTGTGGATCGGGGCGATGAAGGAGGTTTTCCAAATGTGGGGAACATGCCTTGAGAGAGTGAAAGATTGAAGATCATTGAGAGGCGCGCATAGAAAATGGATCAGTATTTCTGAGGAGAATTGCAGGGATACCATCAGGACCCTAGTTTTGCCAACGTATGAGACAGAATCAGATTTGTCAGGGAGATACGCTAGAAAGAAAGGATTACTTTCATATGTCTTTCTGTCTCTAAGTTTGGACACTGTGTAACGGCAATGAGATGATTCGGAGGTAAGCTGCGTAATTTATGCTGAGGGGGGGAGACGGCGTCGAAAATGGCTGGAGAAAGGAAGGGGAGGTTGTGGTAATCGGATTTACGTTTATTAGACGTATCAGAGTCGCCTTGATTAGGACGGGGTGGAGGTAGTAAGGGTTTGCGGTGGGAAGTAGCATGAGTATAGTGCGGATTGGACGGAAGGGGGGGGGGGGGTCGGATTGATTAATTGGTGCACCTTTCGTGCGATTGTTTCCCCCCTGTGCTTCATAAGTTCCGACAGTATGCAATCAACTCCGGAAGCCTTGTTGTTTTTCAGTCGATTTATTATGGCTACTACTTCGTTGAATGAGAGTTCTGGGATCTGTAGATCAACTGAATATACTTCTGGTACATTTATTTGCGGTTGATTGGTATGAGCATTAAGCGGGTATTAAAAATTTATTGCTTCCACTTTATCATGATACTGTTTGTTTCTGTAACCAAGTAGCCATATGTGCCTTGTATTTGTTTTGGCTCTCTCTTGGATTTCTAATAGAATTTACGCAGGTATACATCCCTCGGATGTTATTTGTTCTGTCGTTTTCTAGAATTAATTTGAAAAGTATAGCTGCTTTTTTTTTAAATTGTCGGATACCCTTCTGAGGTCACTTCATCACATCATTTTAAATGGATCATCCTTGAGACCAAAGCAAAAAAATGTATTTTTTTGATTTTTTTTTTTCAGAAACCTTTAGTAATTACCATCGATATTTTTTATACACTTCAAGACATACGACGGTAGGCTGGAAAGTAATGCGTACATGTTTGTGGAGCGCGAACTAAAACAAAATAGCAAGGTCAAGCGAGAAGTATATTAAGGTATAATTCTTAAGCTTTAAAATCATATATTTATTTTTCCACATAGTCACCGTTGGGGCTTATACATGTCTCCCAACGTGTAACAAGTTTCGTAGAATCGGTTCAAAAGCTGCCCACGGCATTCCAATCGACGCCGTTTGATCTTCGCGTCTGTGAGACGGCGTGGAACCCATCGTGTACAGAGTTTACTTTAAATTGTTAAATAATAAAGCTTCTGTTTTTTTTTTACATAAACGCGCGCACAAAAGGGGATTTGGAGTACCCCTTAAATGTCAGAGCACAGTGCGAGCAGAAGGAGGGGAAGTGGATAAGGAAAGGAGGTATCGATGTACATTGGTCTTAAATGCATAGACATTACAACGACCACGAAATACATGATCAAGTAGAGTATTCCACATTCATGTGGTTCGGCTAAAGAATGACTATATATTTTTTTATTTGTGCCCCTGAAGTTTACTTTCAACGTGAATTGGTGCACATTCTCAGATTGACGGGTATCCCGGGAAAATGTCTAAGGGGCGGAATACATTGAGCAAGTACAGTTAAGCAACGACCGTGATAATACCTATAGAGAAGAGATAGGCACGATACGTTGCGCCTATGTTCTAACGACGGAATTGCTCGACTCACAGCTGGATCCCCAATAAGTTTCACTGCTCGTTTTTACATCCTATCGAGCATGTATAGTGTAGTTTTGGATGCGCCTGACCAAATTTTGGAGTTGAACTCCATTTTGGAACGAATATAAGCCTTGTAAATAGTGGCCAGGTTGTATGGAGTGAAGTATTTTTTGCATCTCTTAAGGAACCCCATACACTAGGCTGCCTTGTCGCAGGTTCAAGCATGTGGTCGCACCAATTAAGAGTCAAATTAATTCGAGTGTCGAAGATTGGTGGCTCCTTGGCTTCGTTGATGCAAGTGCCGTTCATCAACAGTGTATTTACTTTGGGGTTCGCCTTTGACGACAGGAGACAGCACTGGGTTTTTAAGGCATTGAACTCTACTCGGTTAGATAATCTCCATTGATATATCTTGTTGAGGTTGGAATTCAATGTAGTAAGCATAACCTGCTGGTTGGTATTGACGTTCGAAGAGTTTAGTCGGGAATGTTCATGAGCATGAGAAATGTAGTGCTCCAAGGAGCCCTACCTTTTTTCTCCCACATTACATTTCCTCCCACATTACATTTTTCTCCTATATAACATTTGCCTCCCACATTACATTTTCCTCCCACCTATAAGAAAATCCATTTGATATTCCAAACATAACATTGTAACCAAATCGAACTAAACGTTCAAATTCTCATTTATTGTATTCACATTTATTTATTCAATTTAATGCCTTTGTTCGATTCAATTTACTAAAATCAAACAGCATAATGCATTATCTTCCCAGGTTGGAATGACCTTGTATTGAATACATTCGCGTGCTGGTCCCTGTAATCTAGTTTTGATTACTCTCAGAAAAAATGACTTCTGGTTTTCGTCTCGTGTCTGTGAAAAAAGAATATCTCCACAGGAAACGAATCCATCTAATTCGTCCGGATTTCCGTTGAACGTCGGCACGAATCCTAATATGTCATTCAATCCAAGGTTAGTATTTATTCCGATGTTTAAATTCATTCCCGAGCTTTGTTCGCGCGTTTCAGTGGGCAGGCTCTCCGAGAGCTCAGCCGCAGTTGTCTGTGAACGAGTACCCAGTTTTGTACTTCTGTAGCATATACAGCCACACAAGATTTGATCAATGGAATATAAAATTTTGTTACCTGGGTTTTACGCCTTTTTCTGTTACTTTGCCGGGGAGAGTTGGAGGTCGGTGCAGCAGCTTTCACCCGACTCAGTCCTGGTTCCTCTTCCTTACCACGGACAGGGCGGCCACAGCCAGATGGTGATTTTGTAGGGAATCTAATTTATTTCCCCGTCCACGTTTTATGCCTGCGATATGGCTGTGACTGGCCAGAGAAATCTTTAAGCACTTGCGCTTTTACTTTTATATTGCATAACAAAACTTTATTTTCACGAACACTTTTTAGTGTTTTATAATTTTTATTTCGAGGTTAACACTTTATCTTTATTACAATTTTTACTTCTCCAACAAAGAACAAAGAACAAAAAAACGGGAACACCTTTTTCTTTCTGCCTTTCTTCCACAACCTTCTTTTCAACTCTCTGTCAACGGAACCCTAAAACGTATCTTTCAAAAAAAGGTCAACCCTCCACCTCTCTCGCTCTCCACTCACGTCCACTTCGAAAAACAAATTCGAACTCGAAGAACTGCACGATCCACACCCGAATCAGGGTGGGTTCAAAAACTCACTTCTGGATCGTACAATTCTTCCACCACCTTACCATCGTACTATTTTAAAACAAAACTATGTTAAACACAAATTATCAAATGATGGTGGTGGCCGACGTACGTAACACACCTCCCCCCTCCACAAGACTGCGTGGCATTCTTGGGAGAGGAATGTCACGCCGGAGAGTGGACGGCGGAGAGCAAACAAACAAACAGTCAGCAGACCAAGCAACAAATAAATAAATAACTAAATAAATAAATTAGTCTACATGCTTAGAGGTTAATGTTAGTAAGGATTTTCTATATATTTAGTACTACTTATACATTAGGGTTAGTGAAACAAAATAAATAATGCTTAAGTGCTAATGTTAGTACGTTTTAGGCTACCTATATACTAGGGTTAGTAAAAATAAATAAATAAATAAATAAATTAACTAGTAGGTATTAATGTAAGAGGGGGAACAATAGACAAGCACTCCACAAAACCAAGGACAACACAAACGTCCGCGGCGGGTCCGACACTCAATCCGACGATTCGACCAAAAGCTCGACCGCCCACACGATCCGGTTAGGACTCCCCCGCCAAGGCGAGGTGATCCCCTCTCGTTCAACCACTCCAAAATGTCACCCGGCCGGCGAAAACGTCCCGCTCTTATATATTTACTTTAATTCTCCTGTTTTTGGACTCGGTACTTGCCCCGGTCCATGGGTTGGTAGATCGGGGGTTTGTCCCGTTTCGGCGGCAAAACCTACCATCACCCGACATTATAGTGCGCTTTCGCACTTGCATATTTGCGATCCAACCCCCAGCACTGGGGTTTGCCTCTGCAGTCTGCGCTGGGACTGCGCCTGCAGCATTAGGCCTGGCCTTAAAGACTTTTCGTCAGACTCTCAAGTTGGTATCCCTCGACGAAGGTCCTTTACAAGGACGAAGATTCCGGAGGGTAACCAGAGTCTGGCCAGCTAGGATCAGGGGCTCCAAGTTACCGGAAGGCTTAACCTTTCCGTAATTGTTCTTTTAAAAAAAACGTTGTCTATAACTATATGTTATTAACGTCCACTGTTTGGGGTTCATCCGGATGATCACGTGGTTGAACAGCTTTTCGCAGCCCTCCCCTGTATGGGTAGGGTCTCCGGGCGAGTACCTGCCGCAGTATCGACCTTAACAGGTCTCTTTGGCACGTCTCCCCGTTTGGCTGCCACACGCTCAACCCTTCCCGTCCCATTGCTGATAAATTGAATGGAGAATGGCACGGGATTTACGGTCGTTCGGGGAAAAACCAAACAACCACCCGGCCCGTCTACCTTACAATTCCGAGACAGGAAGTCGTACCCCAACAATCCGTCTTCCTCCAAACCCGGCAAGGAGTCTACTATTTGGAAACTGCAGGGAATCTCATGGTGCAACTTGAAATTCCCAGTGCAGCAACCCCTCGACTTACCTTTGACAAACAGCGCTTGGAGCGTTGTAGATTTATGCACATCCATGCCATATCTAGGATGGAGTGCCTTCAGCTTCAACAGGCTGATCTCAGCGCCGGTGTCCACGATTAGGCGCGTAGGGTTCCTACGGCCAATGTCTAGAGGGAGAGCGACAATCGGGACTCGAGTCGGCGAAAACTGAGAACAGCTGGAGCTGGGTTTCGTTTTTAGTGCGGTCGGGTAGGATCTTGCCGACCCGACCTTGGGGAGTTTCCCGAACTCTCCCATTTCGCCTTATGTCGACACTCTGCCGCCTTGTGAGTGTGTCGACCGCAAAACTCGCACAATGATCCGCTCCTCCGTTCAGGAATATTCCGCTCGGGAGTCCCACTGGACACCGAACTAGCGGAACTGGAGCTATTCTTTCTGCCCACTTTGGGCCCAATGCGCCGGGGCTGCCATTCCCGGCTCCCCGCGCTGCCTGATGCGGCATCATGTCTCGCATCCGTCTTTGAGGATTTTGAGTCCATGGTGTCGGGTCGCTTACCGCCACCGCTCGACACGGACGACCGTCGCCCATCATCTCCATCCACCTTCCGAGAATCCCTACTTTTCGCGCTATCATTACCGGCGCCTCGATTTCGCCGACGCTGCCTCCGACGCCCTCTGCGCCTATTTCTCGCGCTTGCCCCAGTCTCCACACGGGTGTCTTGTTCTCGGCTCGCAACAGGTGCTGTTCCGGCGTGCCGCTTATGGGGAGAACCCTGGGAATGCTGTTGTTTTTCCCACCTTTGCCTGTATTCGCACCCGCGCAAGCTACGACCCTGTCGGCCACAAAACTCGCAACAGCACCGGACGCTGAATACTCTGGGGCCTGATGTCGCCGGCCCGCCGCCCGTAGACGGGGGCTGCGGCTCTGGTAGGGCTCTCCGCTGATACTGTGGTCGCTGATAAGGCGGTTCTTGTCGTGCGAATCCGCCCTGCTGACCTCTACCCCTGTATGTGGTCTGGGGTCCGCGCGTCCTCGTCGGGCGATCCGGGCAGTCCACTATATCGTGGCCATACCGCCAACACTCGCGACAGAAGGGAGTGTTTCGTCTTTGTAGACACTCGTCGTACGCGTGACCCCTCAGATGGCAAAAATTGCATATTGTCTGGGATTCCAGGGGGTGCGCCGATCGACCAACCGGATCCCTGAACGGATTGTCCCGACCCGATCGATCCTGTGGCACATACGTCCCCTGAGCCAAGCTCTGCGACTCTCCACTCTGGCTTGGCATGGTATTTGACCACGCTCCCTCGCCAGAGGAGGCCGGAGCATAGGCACCAGCATCCCGTCGATAATTGAGAGGTCCGCACGACTGCTCCCGAACGAAACCATCCTCCCCCCGTCGACGACTATCAGGCTCTTCGGCCGGCAACACGAATGACACCGCCCGGGGATTTAAGTTCGATAAAACCGGCGCCGGCGCCGCGGTGTAATCCCTAGAAGTGGAGGATGAGCTTTCCAAAAGGGTCGAGCAATTTCCCGGTCCTAACTCTAATGTTTCCGACACTGTCGGCCGCGCATCCACAAACAGGTCGTCCTGCCTCAGCATTTCCCTTCGAGCTCGCTCAAATCCGGTTAGGTGGTCCACCAGGCTACGAAAAGGGACATTACCCAACGTGAGGAGGAAGTGCTTTAGTCCTTCCTCCCTCAGACCCCTTACCAACACCGGTTTGGCCATGCCCTCAAGCTGGCTGGCGAAGACGGACCTACCCTGGCGACCATAAAAGCGCTCAGCTGCCTCCTCGCACCGTACCACGGCCCGCTTCACTCGGGAAACAAAGCCTGTGGCATCCTCGGAAGGAAGTTGTCGCATTTTGGAAAGTTGTGCACACAACTCCTCATACGACACCCGGGGTTCGTAGGCCTCTCTAAGACGCTGTTCCGCTTCAAGGAATGTCGTGGGTGGTCTCTCCTCGAACATCCGATAGGCCTCGCCGCTCAGTCTAGAGGGCAGCCACCGGAGGAAGGTATGTTCCTCCTCCACCGCCAGCCCATCCAAGGTCCTTCTACAGCCTTTGAGAAACGAAGAGAGTCTCTCGGCCGTATCCGGTCCCTCCTGTCCCGAAAACATGGGGACCGCCTTCGACACAAGGTCGAAAACCCTATCTGTGCCCAGCATGGTCCGTACAGGACATGGTTGTGGGCCCAGTTTAAAATACGAGGGCATCGGCGTGTCCTCCATGCTCCCGACAGGCTGTTTACCGACGGTGGGAGGGGGGCGTGTTGGCGATCGGTCGTCCACAAATGCGTCCCTCGAATCCTGGAACGCCTCCGGATCCACCTCGTCAACCGGCGGCTCGGGAAATGCCTCGGGTCGTGCCCGGGCAGGAGTGCCCTCTCGGACATCTCTCTGACGTTGCCTTGTCTGCATTTATAAACTTCAAAATTTCTCGATGCTAGGACCAACCCCGGAACCCCGAAACAAAACAACACCCGGGATCCCCAGAAGAGAGAGCAACCTCGCCGTCGACAGAACTAACCAACAGCAAGGATACGAAACACAACAATAAACACGCTCCCTCACCATGAACGAACGAAAGACGGCACAATACAAGCGACCACTACACCGCCCGAGAATGGAGAGAAAGAGAAAGGGGGAAGGAAGAAAAAGAGAAGGGGAAAAAAATTCTCAAACGCGCCCCTCGTCGCGCACAAAAACAATATACACCTTCAGATAATTCTGCAACGCAGCAAAAAAAACAAACAAAATCCACCGCGCAACTGGTTAGGGAAGAAAAGCAGAAGGAGAGAGTACCTGTACAAAAGTGTGGCTAATCAATTAAAATCTTGGAGTTCCAAATTAACATATAAATGAATAATAAATAATAAATAAATGATAATAAATAAATGATATACATGATCAAAAACCTCAACCAGATTCACAATCAGTGGGATATACAAATCTCGAAACAAAAACAAGAATATTACATCGAGTACATTTAGCTTAACAAAACGGAGTATTCAAGTAAACTCAGAAATTCAAAGTATAAAGTTCTACAATAATACAAAAAAAAATTTCACGACAAAATTGGATTCACTAAAGCATTTAGGATCTCACAAAATTTCGATCTGGTGACAGTAATACATTAAGTATATAATTCTAAGTTTAAAACCTCGTAATTGAAATATGGTATGTTTATAAGTTTTAAATTCAAATCTTTAAATTTGACATCTAACATATAAATTATTCTAATTTTACGCAAATCCTTCATTTAAATAATGTTCGCTCTGCAGCTACTGTATCACAATTCACAGTTGTAAACGATGAAAATCACCAAACGCCACAAAAAAAATCATCCACAGCGCCAGTGCAACGTTATCCCGCTATTCGATTACCGCTCCCAGGCCAGTTAGCAACAGTGTACTGCTTAATTTTGAAACGTTTTTCTTTCTTCTTTCTTGGTACTCAGTAGGCCAGATCTTGATGTTTCCCAGGTTCGGGCTTTGCGAGCGCTTACGAGTTTTCAACCTCGGGCTTCCTCGAATCCTGGATTGTCCGCAGCGCCAGTTGTAGCATATACAGCCACACAAGATTTGATCAATGGAATATAAAATTTTGTTACCTGGGTTTTACGCCTTTTTCTGTTACTTTGCCGGGGAGAGTTGGAGGTCGGTGCAGCAGCTTTCACCCGACTCAGTCCTGGTTCCTCTTCCTTACCACGGACAGGGCGGCCACAGCCAGATGGTGATTTTGTAGGGAATCTAATTTATTTCCCCGTCCACGTTTTATGCCTGCGATATGGCTGTGACTGGCCAGAGAAATCTTTAAGCACTTGCGCTTTTACTTTTATATTGCATAACAAAACTTTATTTTCACGAACACTTTTTAGTGTTTTATAATTTTTATTTCGAGGTTAACACTTTATCTTTATTACAATTTTTACTTCTCCAACAAAGAACAAAGAACAAAAAAACGGGAACACCTTTTTCTTTCTGCCTTTCTTCCACAACCTTCTTTTCAACTCTCTGTCAACGGAACCCTAAAACGTATCTTTCAAAAAAAGGTCAACCCTCCATCTCTCTCGCTCTCCACTCACGTCCACTTCGAAAAACAAATTCGAACTCGAAGAACTGCACGATCCACACCCGAATCAGGGTGGGTTCAAAAACTCACTTCTGGATCGTACAATTCTTCCACCACCTTACCATCGTACTATTTTAAAACAAAACTATGTTAAACACAAATTATCAAATGATGGTGGTGGCCGACGTACGTAACACTTCCACTTACGACATATTTGAAAAACAGACCTTCCCAAATTATCGTGAAAAAGGGCAGAGTGCAAAGAGATGAAATCTTCATTTTTACCTGAAATTACTTGAAACTATCTTGGCTAAACGAAAAAACAAATTTCGGTGGATCTTTGAAAAGATTTGAAATGAAAAACAAAGGAAACTACCAAACAAAACTAAACGAATTTTCCTTCCTGTCCCTGTCGGCCACTAGATTTTGATTTATCCAAGGTTTAACACTCTTGAAGGGAAAAGGAAACGACTCAAAACCTACAGAACAAAAGCTGATCGAAAAATTGAAACTCAAAATAAACTTAATAATTCGACAGTATGAAAGAAAATAATCTTCCCAAATAAACTTGAATTATACCAGTCAAAATGTGCACTTTATATTCAAAACCTGTAAACGATTTTAAATCCTTTGTTTCCCATTAAATGTGTATCTTTTGAAATATACATGTTAGATAGATTTTAAATTTAGCATACGTATATTTAAATTTCGATTTAGGGTTTTTATAATTTATCATTTGATGAGTGAAATTTTACAATTTAGTTTTGCATCCCCCTTTGGTTTGATGCTATCACAGTAATAAGTAATTTTAATCATTTTTCGGGTTTTGGATATTTTATGAAAAAGTTTTCAAATGTCTAGGTTTTCTTTAGACTCTAACTTTAATTTGGGGTTTGTTGTTGTCCCCTTGTATCAAATTTTAATTTAAATTTAAATTTATGTTGGGGGCTTTCTTTTGTACCCTTTGGATTAAAATAATAACGTACAGATTCTAGATACCTTTATATCCGTTTTTGTTTGTTGCTGCTTTTGTGGTCGTCGCTGCGGTGATGTATTGATTAGCTGCTCGTTTTTCCATCGATGTTAAGCGCATTGACTGGATTAAAATGTCATCACACATTTCCCGAATCAATTTTTTCATTTTGCTTTTTTTTTTTTTTTTTTTTTTTTTTTTTTGAGTTCGACACTACTTTTTGTCACTTGCTGATTTGTTTCCGGCCCCTGGCGCAAGACTAATGACCTTGCCCAGACAAAATAAATCATTATGGAAAATTTAACAAGTCTCAGGACTTGCTAAATAAGGCCAAGACCGGTTCCCGGTTGTAGTGCCGATGATGATGATGATGATGATTTGTTTCCGGAGTGTTTTGAAAAAGTTAATTCAGTTGCGTATCCAAACTAAGTCATTAAAATATTGCGGAGTTTAGAAAAGTTCACGTCGTTAAAGTTCATTAAATCACACACAATTTAAGTAGGGGATTTAAATTAATCCACTGTCACTTATGCACTTTTCACTTCTTCGAAAATTGTTGTTCCGTTGGTAGGGGATTTTGAGTACCCCAGACCGCTGCCACCAATATGTTATCTTTTTTGGGTGCACCACCGTGCTTCCGGTTCCCCGGGAAGAGTGGGCTACCGTGGTTGTCCTTCATGGATATGTCGAACTCGTGTATATTTGTTTTTCCGAACAAAATACCGATGGTTTTACCGCACGATTATATTGAGCCACTAGCGACGTACTTAAGTGTCTTTACACACGCGAGAAATACACTGTTTGCTAACAGTCAATTGAAACAGACATTTAAAATTTAAACACAATTGCTGCTTTGGCAAAAAGGACATTTTATTCTCGGATTTAATGGATATACAAACAACTTTTGAGGAGCTCTTCTCCTCAGGCGCGCTACTCATAGACTCTCAAGCGACTACCGTCAAGTCACCTTTTCAAGGTGTTCACCTTCTCACTTCAAAAATCTAATTCGTAAATATCTTTATATTCTTTCGAAGGTCAAGACGCATCGCTACTTATCGTTTAATCCTTTGTTGGGGTTTTTCTTTGTGTTAGCCATCTGGCCAATGCAAACAAGAATCTTCGTGCATTTCAAATGGGTAGCACAAGATCCGTGGAAATGGGTTGTTAGTTTAGGATCTGGGAATCCGTGTCTATTAGCAAGTCATAAAACATCTGGTATGTGAGAATATGATGTTTATTGCTAGAATTGTGTGTCGGCGTATCGAATAGATATGCCTTTGTTTGGAGACATGTACTTTTAGGTTTTGGATCTTGTAGGTTTTTATAGGTGCTAATTGCTTTTAGCATACCTGGGAAAATAATGCATTATGCTGTTTGATTTTAGGAAATTGAATCGAACAAAGGCATTAAATTGAATATATAAATGTGAATTCAATAAATGAGAATTTGAACGTTTAGTTCGATTTGGTTACAATGTTATGTTTGGAATTTCAAATGAATTTTCTTATAGGTGGGAGGCAAATGTTATATGGGAGAAAAATGTAATGTGGGAGGAAATGTAATGTGGGAGAAAAAAGGTAGGGCTTCTTGGAGCACTACAGAAACTCAATGTGCTATCATCAGCAAACGAGTGGATTGGGTTGTGCGTAATGGGCAAAAGATCATTTATAAAGATGAGAAAGAGAGTGGGTGAGAGTACCGAACCTTGGGGAACATCTGCATTAATTTGATGGGAAGCAGATTTGACACCATCAAGAACCACTTGGATTGAACGGCCAGAAAGATAGAATCTTATCCATTGGACCAAGGAATTGTCCACTCCGTAAGAATGTAATTTTGATAAAAGGGCTGGATGCCAAACTCTGTCGAAGGCTTTCGAGATATCCAGTGCAACAACCTTGCATTCGCCGAACCAGTGGATGGAATGGCTCCACCTTTCGGTAAGGTACCCCATCAAATCTTCTGTGGACCTGTTGCTACGAAAGCCATATTGGCGGTCATTGAGGAGGTCATTTGATTCCAGATATTTCGAAAGTTGACGGTTAATCAGTGATTCCATTACCTTCGAGAAAATAGAAGTTAGTGCTATGGGTCGATAAGAAGAGAGGTATAATTTGTTCCCCTTTTTGGGAATTGATTGAATGTTCGCTGACTGTCATCTATTTGGGAAATGGCCAGTAGAGTAAGACAAATGGAAGAGTTTCCGCAGTGGTTTAGAGAGTGAAGAGGAACACCTCAAGAGAATTGGGGAAATGCCATCGGAACAAGCGGGTTTGTGTGCATTTAGCTCCTTGAGTGCTCGAGCAACAGTACGCGTTCGGAAGAGAATCTGGCTCATGGTGTGCTGCTTATGCTCAAGTTGAGGTGGAACTGAGGTGGTATCCGGCTGCGTTGAGATGGCTGCAAAATTTGCAGCAAGTAGATTCGCTTTCACTATTGGAGTGGTGACTGATCTGTCATCGACTATTAGTGAAGGACTGGATGAGGAGAAGAAAATTATCTTTTCTTATTTTTGTATCTATACTGTAAACCTACAATAGTGAGAGTAATCAAGTCGCGAAGATTAAGATGGGCCGGACACGTGGCGCGAATGGGCAACGATAGAACCGTGCATAGAATTCTTGACGGTAAGCCAACGGGAAAGAGACCGACAGGGCGGCCGCGACGGAGATGGGAGGACAATGTTAGGTTTGACCTCGAGGAGATCGGATCAGATGGTCAAGCGTGGAAGGAGAGTGCACAGGACAGGGAACGGTGGGGAAGTCGAGTTGGTGAGGTAATGAACTTACAGGTTCCTATAGGCCAATAAATAGTAGTAATAGTATAGTAGAATCATTGGTATCGCGTAATTATTATCGATTTGACGACCACTCAAACAGCGACTGGGGCACGAAAATTTGTATGTGTTAGCTTCATACACCCAAACATCCTCTCAAAGAAAACATATTTTTTCGATTTTTTTGATATTCTAGAGTCATTCAAGCCCCTAACATCAAGTATTGAATAACAATTTCCATTTACTTGTTAATTTTAATTTCCTTTTCACGTTTTTGCACTGAAGGACACGCGTGGCATAGTTTAGTAGACCACGGTTACAGTTTCGTTGGTAACTTGATAGTTATTTATGTTAGAGGTACTAAATTATTTTTAATTTAAAGGTCCTATAGCGTTGCGACGATAGTGAAGAACGTGTGATTCGAGCCGACGCTATGACGGTTAGAATCACTAAGAATTGAACCAATGCTCAACACATCGATCGGATCGGATGGTCGAACGTGGAGGGAGACCGCACGGGACAGGAAACAATGGCGTAGTAGAGTCAGTGAGGTCATGAACTTTCGGGTTCCTACAGGCCAATAAATAGTATAGTAGTATTTTTATATCCATATTTTTATCGTCTTTACATGCTTCTTGTGGCCATAGATTTAATTCTATTCTCCTGATGGGTTCTTATTGTATGTCGGACCAATGGTGGATGCCTGCCTGTCTGCCTAAGTCTGTTTGTCTGTCCTACTAACTGCCTGCCTTCTTGTAGATGAATATAGATGTATTTTTCTCTTCGTGTGGCTGGAAACAGGATAGACACATTTTCCGAGATCGTTAGACAGGCGAACAAAACGGATTAATGCAGGATGCCCCAGAAATTAATGTCAATTGTTGGTGGGCTTAATCCGTATGCACATTCGGAAAGTTGAGTATGAGGTGGACCAGTCATGGGTATCTATAGTTTTAGAATATTAACGCCTTCAGGTACAATAAAAAACTGCAATTTTGTCTATTAAAACCTGATTGCTTCCCTCGCCAAGTATAGTATAAGTTTAGTGGGGATACCACCCCATTTATTGGCTTAATTCAAGCAACATAATTACCATACAACTAAAGTATATATAAGTTACTATTCCTCTAGCTGTTCTGAGCACCAATGAGTGACGGTTAAAAGTTTTTTGATGTTATCGCCTTCAATTTGATGTGTGTCGTACATTGAGTGAAGTCCGCTCTCGTGGGTGCTCGCGGTATCCGAAAAACATGTAACATAGCTGATCGAAACTGTACTCATACTTTGTGGGACATACGTTAAAAACTTAAATATATATATACTGCAAATTATTTTTTCACATCATTGCTATAATAAAAACTTCAGGAAAGTAAAATATTCCTACATAGATAGAGAAACTTTCCTGTACTGAAAGATACCTTTCCTTGAGCTTCCATGCGATTAATTAGGAAGAACTAGTGTTGGTCGTTTGCATGAATATAGGAAGAGCGTCGTCGGTGCTATTGACCTTGTTTACTTCCGCTTCCCACACTACTCTGAGGATAAAAGAAGTTCTTTTAACTTTATTTGAATAGTGTATTTTCTGGTTTATCAAACACCGTTACAAAATGCATATTATTTAACAGTAGGGCAAAAAAAAAAAATAAATGAAAATAAGAAAAATGAAATATTTATAAATATTAACATAAATCCGTTTTTTGTTCGCTATAATATCGCTTCATATAATTAACCAAGTTACATGTTATAAAGGGGCAAAAAATATTCGCGTTAATGCAATATACTATAGTATTGTTTTTATTTTTACATTTCAATGCGGTTTCTTTTTATATCATATATGACAAACATTCAACACAAAAGTTTGTAAATCGTTCAAATTGGTACAAATTTGGCACGCGAATCCTTTTTTAATTTATTGGAGATGAGTTTAATCCCTTCCTCCAATGTGGTAACTACAAATTATCTTCTCGGCATCGCTCATCATTTTAGCATTTGATCGAACCAAAAACATCAAGTGACACTCATCGTATATAGTAAGCTCAACTCGCGTTCTCACTAGACCATGAAGCACAGTAGCTCGTTCCAAATCCAACCAACGTTGTAAGGCTAGCTCGCGTTCTTTTGTTGATCCCGATAGAGCTACGTCTGACGGTCCCCAAAGTATGAATTCCAGAACAGATTTGGCCTTTGAAAGGGATTCAGAACGTTCTTGCAGTAGAATATCAGCCATTACCGCAGTCATCTTGGTCCTGGGTAACATATCCGTTAACGCAACATGGGCGCATCGGCACAGGGTGCCCATGGGTTCGTCGTCGTCATTATTATAATTGCTGCAACATTTTGAAAAAATAGTATCAGTTACCAATTTAAAAAGGAGAGATAATCAAATGTTACAGACCCTTGAAGGACGCAAAGTCGTGCTTGTGCATCTTTATTTTCCACATCCTTGACAAGTACCACATTGGACAAACTCAATGGCATTTCCTCGATAGCTTTCGCTTGAAGATTTTTTAATCCATTAACCAGTTGCAACATAATAAAGGCCACTTCTCGAGACATTACATCGTCTAAAGATGGCATTCCAGGAGCTGGCGGTAGATCATCGTTTTTATCAATCCCTGGATTATCTTTAGAATCTTCATTGAGTGAACTGAGATTCTGGACTGAACAAACGTTTCTCAAATTCATTCCGCTTTCCTTAAGACCTGATAGATTGGGAATTGACCCTCGGAAATTGTACATGGATTTGTCGAGCATTTGAGACTTGCTTTTTAAGATAGCACCAATCGATTGAAGAGTTTCAAGCTGCAGACGAGGTAATACAGAAATTGTTGCTTGTAGCATGCGAACTTCGGTAGTGGGCATCAGAGGAAGATGATAGCTGGGTACTAGATCACAAAATTCTGTTATTGGATTGAGAACACCACTGACTCCTCCGGTTAATTGGCATAATTCTCCGCCAACGCCAGAGAGTTGATTACAATCAGCTGAGAGAGCTAATGTGACCGGGGCAGTCGTCCAGATGGCAGCATGGAATGCCTTCTTTCCAACGACGAACGCTTGAGCGCCTTCCATTACTGTAAAGTCCTCAAATCGTAAATTTATAGCATTGGCAAGGGGGCGTAGTGCAGGTGGTATAACAGGACTTTGTTGCAACTGAAACGACACAAGAGAAAGCTATTTGTTAGTGTTTTCAAAAAATCTAAATTGAGGTTTTCCTGGAGAGTCTATGGTATTTTGAAGGAGAATGTTAAGATTATAGTGTATGGCGAACAAGTGACAAATTAGAGTTCAGCTGTGAGGGGCGAAGTCGTGTGTCTAGTACGACACGGGTTCACTAGCTCCCCAAACACTTCACTAGGCAAATAGGACTCCGAACTTTCAACAACGAGGAAAAGCAAAATATAATAGAAACTCAGTCTGGTTTGTTTAGTTATTTAAATGTACTTTATTTAACTTCTGGATGGCACTGTTCTTTTATTTAGTTAACTCTTCAGTTGGAAATTCCACTTAGTTCTAATACAGCATATTGTTTTGATGCAAAAGTCAATCGAAGTTGGTTTTATAGTTACATTAAAGTTAATGGCACAAACTTCATTTAATTCTAGTCCTGAATTCTCGTTATAAAGCACACCGTCAATTGAAATTGGTTTTATAGTTACTCCAAGGTTAATGGCATAAACTTCATTTAATTCTGATCCCGAATTATCGTTGTAAAGCACTTCAATATTGGGAACGATGTTAACTTATATTTTTTACAACGCCTGGTGAATCACGACAGAAACTAATGACGGAACCGACACAGTATGGGAAAAACGCCTTGAATAGAATCAACTCAATAAAAAGAACTCGAACTCAGATACGCCATGACGATCCACTGATGACTCGTAAAAGTGGGTGCGCACACTCCAAGGAATATAATCAGACTCTCGAAAACGCAACGTCCCCGGTACGTGTGCGTTTCTCAGTGGTTACGATCTGACTCCTTGACGATCGGTTGTGGGAAGTCCACCGCCTCGATTATCGCACCGAAGTTCCAGCCAGTCATGGCTGGGGTGGGTTTCCACTGAGTGGGTAAGAGAGAGACGCGGAATTTTTCTCTCAAGCAGCTGCTAATGAGGAAACAGCGAGAGTGTTCTCGCTGGAAGGGTTCCGGTGCATGGGTGTACGCAATTGCATCGGAGATTGGATGCAAAGAAGGGAATTCAACCACTCAGCTGTGCAAACAAATGGTCGCTCGACAGCCGCCGAAAAAGGTTGGTCTGTTTTTTCTAGCCATTCGTGTATGTTAGAGAATATTGGCGTGCAGGCCGAAATAGCTTCTTCTGTTTATACATTGTGTACACAGAAGCGTTCTGTTGATAGCCAGCGTGAGAATCGTCAGACGTGACCGATGCGGTGATCGTTCCTCGATAGGGCAACGGATCATGTAATTGGTCATGCAGCTGTACAAATAAATTAATGTACATGAAGGCAAACGCCATGCCGTTGTAGGCAATAGATTTTTCTGTGACATTAAGTCAACAGAAAATTTGTTCACCATGGCAAGAGCTAGGGTGGAGATTGTTTGCGTTAGCAAGACGGTACGTGGGACATGATCATTGGTATGATTATTTGAGTAACAATCATGATCGTGTCAAATTCGATGATCGGTTGTCGCTTGGACGATCGATCATCGGAAACTTGGCTTGCAGATGTGTAAGCAAGCAAGTTGGTCGGCGTGTCTTTTTGGACCAACGGATTGTTGGAAGAATAACACACAGAAAGATTGTTGTATGTTCGATGGGCATGTGGGCGCCACTAGGAACCGATCGGTTCATGACAGATGAACCGAGATGGTTTAGTTGATTTGCTTTCGTATGATGTCATGGCAAGATAGTGATC
Source organism: Microdon myrmicae (assembly GCA_963931805.1). Taxonomy (NCBI): domain Eukaryota; kingdom Metazoa; phylum Arthropoda; class Insecta; order Diptera; family Syrphidae; genus Microdon; species Microdon myrmicae. Next base: position 12,233,824 of record OZ007499.1, read on the forward strand.
TTGCCGTGGGCTTATTTTTCAGGTAAGAAGCAATACTTAGGAGAGTATTGAAGGTTGGGAATGGGAAGTTGGGTTAGGAAAATGAAATGGCGAGCTATAGTAAGAAGCGGATGCGTTTGGCTCTTCCTTGATAGGATCACCAATATTATCAAATTATTATTATTCAGTGATACCATAACATTTACCAATTTCTAAATTAAAAAAAAAAAAACGGCCAATATAATTTAATTGATATAAAACATAATTCAAGCGAATTAATTTTAATCAAAGTCAAAGTGTGAATAACAGTCGTTTGATGTGGCTGATCAATTCTTAATACAACAATTCTTAAACAACTAACAAGAAAATATTTGGTGCACAGTGAACGAAGGAATTGCATATATATTGCAGAGCATATCTGACCAAGAAAGGTCTCAGGATTTTCTTCAACTGCAGGAAAACGTCTCTAAAACGTGGTAGTGGTCTATTACCAGAGCCATTGATAACAGATCCCACCCAAAACATGAATGAGCACCTCAACATTCTTTAATTTTGCGTTGTCGCGCACAAGGCAATTGGATAGAAGGCAAATGCAATAATAACCCTTTGAGGAAAACATAAGCTAATAATACAGAAAGGCCTAATACGAGGCGAAACCTGTGAACTTGAATGCAGCGTATCACAAATCGCACACCAGCCAAAAACACAAAATCGAGGAAATTCGCCTGCAGACGTGTAGCGTCTCTAACAGATACATACACAATATACAAGCAAATAGTGAAGAACACCGAACGAATATCGAATAAGAAAATACATCAGAGCCGTATACCATAGCGATAACATAACAATTCATAACAGTGGAATATAGTTGAGTTTAAAAATCGAATTCTAAACACGGCCAGTAGCCTGATGGGTTGCGCTTTGGTTCAATTTTTGGTGATTCAAACTGTCAGCGTCAGTTTGAATCACACGTTCTCCACTATCAATCCCAAACGCTATAGACGCATGTGTTGACAGGATTGGAGTTTTAAATTGCTGCACGGAACCTAAAGGCAACTGAGCTGAAGTACCCCACGTTACAGGTGGATAACCGTGATCAGCGGCTTAAATCGGCACTATTCAGTTTTCAACTACATGCGATTTTAAGATTGTAGCACAAAGGGCTAAACAATCCATAGTTTATTGAGCAGCTGGACGCCGCACCGAATAAGACGCTGGATTTAGGCACGGCAGGACTTACGTTCAACTCACGGCGAAGTCTTTTTCATTTTATTTTTATTTATTTATTTATTTGTTTTTTTTTCTTTTCTGTGCTTTAATAATTCACTTTTTAATCATTAATTTTTTAGTTGTTTCTTCTTAATCTTCGTTTTTTTTCTTTCTTTTTTCTATTATTTTTTACTTACTATCTTCATATTCATTATTTTTTCTTTTTTATAATTGTCATTCATATCCGTTTTTCTTTCCGGTTCTTTATATTAGTTTTGAATTTTCTCGATTTTAGTCAATTCTATTCTCTCAACCAAATCAGTTACCTTAGATTTAATCCTCTTTCTTCTTTTTTTAATTTACTCTTTATTCTTTAACTTTCAATTTTTTTATTCTTTAATTCTTGTTTTTATTTATTTTTTTCTTTTTCTTTTTTATCTTCCTTTTTATTATTTTACATACTCTTATTTACTATCTTTATATTCATAATGTTCTCTTTTTTATAATTTTCATTCATATTCTTTTTCCTTTCCTGTTGTTCCCTGTATTATTTTGAATTTTCATGTTTTTTGTCATTTCTATTCTCTCATTTTATCTCGGATTTTAATTTCTCTTTTTTCTCTCAACTCCTATTTTTCACTCCTCTATTCTATTTGTAAGATTTACTTTTGTAGTTAATAAATTGGAAAAAAATTTGTGGTCATTTATCAGGTTGTTTTGTGGATTTGTGAGATAATTGTATAAAGGGCAGTTGTAAAGCTCGGTGCATTTGTAAAAGGAACCGAGAAAGTTGGAGTTGTCTGAAAGGTTTTCCTAGTACGAAACATTTTCTTTCTAACGCCATCTAGCGTAACTCGAACGCACTTATACAATGCGAGATACAGATCACTAAAGCCATCTAGTGGAAAAATAATGCATTTCTTTTTACTACAATTCATACACCCACTCCCATTCTGTTCACCCTAGTACCCCCCACTCTTGCACTGTGCACCTTTATGCTATTTTCTCGTGTACTATTAACTCTTATACTGCTCAGTCTTACGAAAAAACATTGTTATGGAAAAAACGTGCAAAACCGATTTTTTTGGTTGCGCACCGAATATTTCGGCTAGCGGCCGGCACCCAAATGACTGCCAAGAGACGACTGATTCTTATGTGTTACTGATATTATAATTATATTGTTATGGGATCGTATATGTTACAACACGCAACTGTATACTAATTACTCTTATACAATTACTTCTTATAACCCGAACTCGTATGAAGTAGTCTTATACTGTAAGCGTTTATATCGTAAACTCGTATACTGTCAACTCGTATGCTAAAAACACCTATACTGCAAACCCTTATAGTTTAAACTCCTATATTGAAAATTCTTATATTGCAAAACCCTACACTGTAAACTCTTATATCGAAAACTCTTCTACTACAAACCCCTATACTGCAAAAAAAAATCTTAGTACTGTCAAAGAGTAGAAGGCGACCAGGTATAAGATAAGGCGCTAGTGAGAATAGATAAGATAGTGGTGGAGTTCACGAACGAGCAACGTTTAGAAACAATTATTTATATTGAATTGTAAACGTTGCAATCCTTTTGACATTGACGAACTCCGAGAAAAAGTTTAAGGGTGCAATCATATTAAAATACACAATTCTCGTGCCCCTTTTGTAAAATCTTATTTATTTACTGCGGTATACAGCAAGGTAGTACAATTCAGTCTTACGGTTCACTCTTATACTATTTGCCTTTATGACTATTATTACTTTTATACTATTCCCCCCTATTCTATTAAATAGATAGATAGGGAGACATTAAAATGCTATATATATGTGCCTTGACTTGGGTGAATAGATTTTGACGGCATATACGATTCCAAGAAAGTCACAATAACAAAAAACCGCACAAAACAGTGGTGCAATACCACTACACAAAGACGAATATCTTTTTTTTTTGTTTTGCCATTAATTACCAGGAAGGCGCAACGATCAACTGAGTGTGTCAATTGCAGAGAGGAGGGGCGCCGCTTGCTTGTATAAGACTAGTGGGGCGACAAACCAAATCAATTTCGCATGCAAACTCACGAAGCTAATTCTTTTCTTCATTTAAAAGGGATTTAGGGTACAGTTACAAATTTAGTAAATATTGAACCAAGGGGAACAACAGCTTATTTCTAAATATTAAAACGCCAGCTGAATTTGCAAAATCATTAGTATTATGAATGATTCAAGATTAAACCACGTTGGAGTTGAACCCAGCGAGAACTTACTCTGAAATCTGCAAGCACCTATTTAAGGGCCTAATACAATTTCGCGACTCATTATATTTTTCAATTCAATCGGGAAGACATTCTTCAAGGCCAACTAGCGTTGAAAAGCAAACATTGGAGTAATGCATAATAGTCCATTAGCGAGCGTCACGTCGGTTCTCAACTACCAGTCATCGTCCCTCGAGCCAGATCTTAGAAATGATCGCAGAGCTGGGTGCTTTTCAGAAAGAAAGTAGAATTCAAAGAGCTAGTCAAATTCGTTAGAGCTAGTGTCAAGGAAGAGTGGCAGCTGCCTTAGAAAGCAAAACTCTGCTTCACATGCTTTTCCGCTCAACATAGAAGATCAACCAGCAGAAAACCAACATGTAAGAAGTATGTAAGAGGGCATCTACAATCTGCCACTCCAACAAGGCACACGAGAAAGAGCGACGACTAAGTCGCGGTACACGCCGATTACACAGCTGAACTAAAGAAAAGATGTTACTTTTGCAGCGGTAGGCAAATCTGAAGATGATACCCATGGATCGGATCAGTAGGGACCAAAGGAATCAACCTGAGTATCGCGTCTTTTGATGAAGGATCTGCGACCGTATTTACTCACTGGTCAACAAGAGAATTATTGAGAAGGGCAGCTCTGAAACGCGTGTCGTAAAAGCAATCGGTGATTGAAAAATGGGGACACTAATAGAGAATACAAATCGAAATTAAAGGATGTGACAAAAGAGCCGAAAGGTCGATTGAAGTGAGGTGGACCGAAAGTTTGAAGCTCTCCAAATAAGAAGTACAAAAGACAACAATATCAAAATGCGAGCATGTCTGGATTACTGAAGGCTAATAGTAACAAGGAGGGTAAAGAAAGAGTAAGCTTCGAAGCGATCGCCTTCCTCACAGAAGTGCTTGTTAGACGCCACTTCAAAACCGAAACCTTCTACGCCGCCCGAAAAACGGCGCAGATAGATGTGTATTGGAAGTATTAGAGAGGGCCTCGTGTTGACTACCTAGCGGGGGAATAGAATCAGGGCTGCTTATGAAGGAGAAAGGATGAACTGGTGACCATCAACTGGAACTAAGCCCATTTATTGGTCCATACGAACCCGAAAGTTCATGGCTTATTAAGGCATCCTTAATATTAAAAAGAAGGACGTCTAGCTGAAAGCCTTAGTATCCAATACTATTAGATTTAAATTACCATGTAATTTATTTCCATTGTAGTATATAATTTAAAAAAATAGACAAAGACTAATCGTGGTAACCTGACGTTCCTTTAGTGCAATAAAAACCGAAAATGGAAGCCGAAAGAATACCGTACGGCTTCTGTAGTGTTTGGGGCCACATCATTACCATCGACGGTAATTTATGTGAACAAGATCCCTGAGGAATTCGAAAAAAGTCATGCGGTAGCGATGCATGGCATACGCCACAGCGTACATCGATGACTACCTGCAAAGTCTTATTACGGGAGAGGGACCAGAGAGGTGACGAAAGAGATGCAAAGAATTCATGTAAAAGCTATATGTGACTTAGGGGGATGAGGCAGCTGTATACCAGAATCAATCGAAGGGTTTCTGGAATGCCTTTAGAAAAAGTGTTAGAATTGTTGAATTGAAAAATTAAAGAAGAGCCCCCGAGGACTAAAGACAAAATCGTGTTTAACGTAGGGTCTGTTACGGACCGACATTGAGTCCAGGTCCCCCCAGAATCCACTAATCCCCCTTCGTTTACCCTCTTTACCTGTAAAAGGAGAATAACTCGCCAAGTAGCTAATTTGCATAAACTACTTTATGCAAATTCTACTTGGCAGAGAAATAAATAAAAAACGACGTTGGCGTCAAATAATAAAAATAACGTCAACGGCAAAAATAAATTCATTCAACGTCAATCTCCGAACGAGAACAGACTTTCGAAAAAAGAAGAAGGTGATATTATAGAGTTTTAATCACTAACGAATTTTCAATCTCACTACGTAGTAGTACTTCTCTTTAACTGAGTTATTTAAATATAAGATATATACAACCAAATAATAACCTGCGGACAGGGCGATCGAACAAGACCATTTAACAGGGGAGCAACCATCAACGCCCCCTGCAACCTGTCGCAGCCAACCACAACTATAACAACACTGCGAACGCTCAACGGTCGCATAAACCCAAGATTAATCACCGTAAGTCCCCCCAATCTTACTTAATTTAACCCAAACTAAATAACCATATACCTTACTTAAAATTATATTCGATCTATATTCTTAATTTATATATTATTAAACAAATTGTTCAATAACACGCAACAATATTGGCGCAGCCGGTTACCACCAGCTGGAATTTGTATCGAATCCGTCGGGGATACAAATCCAGTGGTGGAAGAGCCCCGAGGCTCTAACGTCCCTACGCCGACTAGCGGAACTAGTGGCTAGGAAATATAAAATATAAAAGCCGTATAACAAAACCAATAACATAAATAAAAATATTGTTCCTCCTTTTCTCCATTTCGTTTTCCAATTACAGGAAAGAGGACGAAATCAACGTGGGGAAGAAAAATTAGAGATAACTTACCCAAATATTTTCCACTGTTTTAGTGTTCTCATTTCAGGTTTTATCTTCTTCTTCCTTTTTATTTATATAATTTGGGTCTTGTCTCTCATCATTGGGTTGTTCAAATTGATTCTTACCTATCATCGTTGGGACGTTTAGTTAAATAAAATTAATCCCTCATCGTTGGATTATTGTTCCGCTATCGTATTTTCGTTCGCTACGGTTAAAAGCGAACTGCGGTCAGAATAATCCGGGTAGTCCTCCATACGAAATTAATTAAACGCGCGTTAGCATTACCGTTAATGCAGACGAGGAGCCACACAAGGCAGCTATCCGCGGAAATAATAACGATAGAAACCGTCGCCGCTATGTTAGGTGCGGAAAAAATTCTGGACCTAGTCCAAGCTAACGTGGAAGTCT